>CM041782.1:52733205-52758172 GCA_023374045.1 Limonium bicolor
GCAGGCAATGAGACTCAGACACTAACACTGACGTTTCTGACTGACTGGCTAACTTAAAATCCCAGAAGATTAGAACCCAAAGCTCTTATACCACTAAATGTAACACCCCCAAACACTGGCCTAGGAGTTAGGGGTATTACACGCCGCGTATTATTACATAATAACGCAAGGCTCTAATAAACAAACTTAAACAATAATCAAACAAGGCCCAAAAGAATACTCGCATAAAAGTATTAACAAGGTGATGTCGAAACATCCCAAAAGTCATTACAAGACCTACCAAATGAATAACAAAAGCGGAAGCTAACTGAAGAGGTCCAAAGGCTCAAAGTCAAATACAATTGCCTTAAAAGAATCAAAATAACATAACGAACTAAACTCCAGAAACTGAGCAAAGTGACCCTCGCTGATCAATCTGCAATGTTAGATAGAGTAGGGGAATGAGCAAACGACTATGCCCAGTAGATGACCAACTTCATCAACCAGCATGCTCAAAACATTTAAAGAATATTATCCTAATCAGAAGGAGTCGAAAGGCATCCATAAACATGTCAGAAAACAGAAGCGGAAGTCCACTCAGTAAAGGACTAAACAGAGCCAGAGGCAGACAGAATCAGAAAATAGAGCGGGACACTAGTTGATCACAGCATATAGACAGAACGAGCAAACAGCTCGTGAACAGAACGAGGAAACCTCACTCGTAAACAGAACAGGTGGAACACCTGTGAACAGAACGGGGAACATCACCCGTGAAACAGAAGGATATCCTACATAGCGCGCTACGAGACAGCGAGACCAGCCATCCAAAGGTTCAGATACAGAGATAACTAGGTCCCAAAATAGAAGCTTAAAACAGTTAAGCATATGTGCACCAAAGGCACCAAAAAGCACATAGATAGCTTGGAAATCAGAAGGGGAATCCAACCCCGCAAACGGAAGTCAAAACAAAGCTCGAACGAGCAAGCGATGGTCAAAACAGTACCATGTCCAAGCTTGTGTCCGGACATCAACGCTCGGACGCAAGTCGAAACTCAGAAGACAAAATCAGATGGATGTCCGAACATGTGTCCGAACATGGAAGTTCTGACGCAGGACGAACTTCAAAACAGAGGCAGAGACAGAGGTGTCCGAACATCTAAGCTCGAACGGATGTTCGGACGGTTTTCGAAAAACAAACACGCATAGTGTCCGAACATGTGTCCGAATGTCAAAGTTCGGACACAAGTCGAAGCAAAATCAGAAGAAGGAGATGGGTGTGTCCGAACTTATGTCCGGACTTACAAGTTCGGACACCATTTGAGATTTGTAAGTCAGACTCGTCCTCGCACCCTGTCCGAACATCAAAGCTCGGACGGAAGTCCGGACACAGCGAAAAACTCAGAAATACACAGGCGCAACAGGGCAGGTCCGAACTTCCATGGTCAGACGGAATTTTGGACGCGCCGAAAAACACAGTGAACAGAGGCGATTTTCACACGAACAGAAGCACCAAAACAATGTCAAAACCTTATATGTTTGCAGAAGACAACCTTGGCGGTTGTAGGCATTAAAACGACATTAAACAGACAGTTCGCAACCACAACATCAAGATAGATCATAAACAGAATCCAGAATCGGAACGAAACTCCCCTAGGCTGAACATACTAATCGAATTCATCAACCACCTACCTCGATTAATCAGCAGAAGAAACCTAATCTAAACAGGCAGCAACGTCCCAACCAACGCAGTAACCCGAATGCAGACCGACAACGAAATTCCAAGCCTCTGACTAAACACAATTGCAGGGCAATTCAAAAACGTAAATCTTAAACCCTGAAACTGAAACTGCAATCTAAAAACTGCAACACAACCCTCACCTGAATCAGACAGCGGATTCGCAGACGAAACCAACAGTAGAAGAGAATTGATGGAGCACAAGAACCAACACTGAACCACAATCAGATTGCCGAGGAAATCAGAATAAGGAGAACTCAGGAACCGAAGAATCAACGAAAAGAATAATCTGACAACCCTACCTTGAAGAAACCGACAATTCGCGATGGCGGGGCAATCTACAGTTGAATCTTGACAGCAGAATCCAAGGAGTCTTGACTGAGCGAGAAAGAAGCGGCGTTGAGAGAGAAGAGAGAGAGAATAACGTCTTAACAACTGTAAGATGGGGATTCTGATTGGGAAAAGAACGTGATTCAAAACGTGACCAGGAAAGTTAATAAAGGAATTTATAAACTTAATTAATCCTTACCCAATTAACCGATGGCAAAAGACATCCTCGCCCTCGCCTTTAATCAGAAGGACTTCCATGTCCTGAATAAGTAATCCCACTTAGGTTAACAATTAAATGAAAATAATTCTGTACCGAACCTTGGGTTATAACATCCGTAGCCACGGACCTAATGTCTGAAACAACGGACCCCAATTGAATTAAATGATTTCAAAAACAGAACTAGAATAAAAACGCAAACTTGAAAAGTCCGGGGCCACGGACAGGGTGTCCGTGGGCCCGGACATGTATTGACAGAAACCCTAAAATTTGAAAAATTGAAAAATATGAAATCCCGCCACTGTCTGAGGGTGTCCGTGGTCACAGACAACCCGTCCGTGGGCCCGGACAATGTGTCCGAGGTCACGGACCACCCACGGACAGTGGGTTTTTGATGGTTCCCGATGGTGTTTTGAGCTCAAATTTTATGGGTGTGTAGCCTGAAAGATGTACAAGACGTTAGTGATTGAAAGTTATCAAGATGTACAAGTCATAGGGAATCAAAAGGAGGAGGTTCCAACCTGTGTTACTTTCTGTGTCAAAAAGATTCTTCACATCGGGAATATTTCGGTGCTCCGTTGAAGCCGTTCCCGAATTGGATTTGAGCTGAGCTTCTGGCCCTTGATAATTGGTGCTGTTCTTCACGGTTTGGTGGTGGTGTGAAGGTGTTTTGATGATTGTGGATGTGATGGGAATTGAAAAACGTGTTTCGGTTTTGATTTTGGTGGGATTTCGGTATTGTTTTGGTGCTTGAGGGTGCAAAAAAACGTGGGAGGCTGGCTATGGAGAAGAGTTTTGACTGCCTAGGGTTCTAATAGCTTGTGAGATTCTGCCTTTATCAAAAGACCTATCCCTTTATATAGACTTTCTTAAAGATAAAGAAAATCTAGTAAAAGTAAGATTTTTTGGCATTTTAATTAAATGACTTCCCAAAGGAATTTTGCTGTGAAATTTTAACCACGTGTCAAGGATGGCAATTATGATTTTTCTGAAGAGGAATCGAATTTTTTTAATGTTGGAATATTTTTAAATTCAATTTCTCGTCAGATTCAATCAGAAATTGCTAGATAATTATTGGAAATTCGAAAAATCAAAATTCCAACGCCATTATGCTTAAAATGTCATCCTCTATCATGGGTTAAAACTTCAAAGCATTTCAAGCTGATTTGAGAATCTTTTGGAGGAGAAAGAAAGTCTATAGGAGGTCTCGAGAGCCTTAAAAAATATTAAAACATCCCTGACAATGACGAAACTGCTCCCATGCCCCGGAATGCGCCGATCAAGCCGGAATCTCTCACTACTTGATTGAAGTGCCCCTCATAACACCAAAACCTCATAGACCCTAACCAGGGGGGTCAAAATTTTGTGTATAACAGTTACATCAATTGCCTTGGAGTAAATAGCGTTGAAAAAGAAACATAACCGAGTTAAAGCATTTCTGACATCAGATGGCAATATCCCTCGGATTGCGACTAGAAGAAGATGTAACACCAGTACAAGATAATCGTGAGATTTCATGCCTAAAAGTTTCAAATCCTTCATCGATACAATGTTCTTCCAGTTTGAAGAGTACCCAGATGGTACTTTTACCGAGTGCAGACATTTGTAGAAACTAATCTTTTCAGCCTTTGAGAGCGTGTAGCATGCAGGAGGTAGGTATATTTGTTTCCCATTCTCTTGTGGGTGTAACTCTTTTCATTTACCCATGGTTTGCATGTCTTTTTTGACTTTCAATCCGTCTTTTGTTTTGCCGGGTATATTGAGCAAAGTCCCACTCACTTTCTCACCAACGTTCTTCACAATGTGCATGATGTCTAAGTAGTGTCTCATAGGAAGATGACACCAATAAGGTAGATCCCAAAAGATAGATCGCTTTTCTAAATGTTCTTCGCCGGTTTTGATGTGTTTCCAAATACATTTACAATGTCCTTAACCTTTTCGTACACTTCCTCACAGCTCAAAGGTAGACGAGCCACACGAGTTTCGGCTTGACTATTGTTATACCCAACATTTTGACCCCCTGGTTAGGGTCTACAAGGTTTTGGAGTGGTGAAGGGCATTTAATCGAGTAATGAGGGATTCCGGCTCGATCAGCGCATCCCAGGGCATGAGGAGCAGTTTCGTCATTGTCAGGGGTGTTTTTGTAATTTTTAAGGCTCCTAAGACCTCCTATAGGCTTTCTCTCTCCTCCGAAAGATACCCAAATCAGCTTGAAATGCTTTGATATTTTAACCCATGGTAGAGGATGACATTCTAAGCATAATGGCGTTGGAATTTTGATTTTTCAAATTTCCAATAATTTTCTAGCAATTTCTGACTGAATCTGACGAGAAATTCAATTTAAAAATATTCCAAAATTTAAAAAATCCGATTCCACTTCAGAAAATTTTTAATTGTCATCCTTGACACGTGGTTAAAATTTCACAGCAAAATTCCTTTGGGAAGTCACTTAATTAAAATATCAAAAAATCTTACTTTTACTAGATTTTCTTTATCTTTAAGAAAGTCTATATAAGGGATAGGTTTTTTTGATAAAAGCAGAATCTCATATGCTCAAGAACCCTAGGAAGACAGAAAGCACAACCTCCTCTCTCTCTCTCTCACGTTTTCCAACACCCGGCCACCCGAATCATACCGAAAATCCCCCGAAATCACCATCTAAACAGGTTTTCCAATCCCCAAAGCACCAATAAGCATCAAAACCCCACAAAAACACCACCAAAATGTGAAGAACAACAAGAACAACCAACCACCAGAAGCTCGGTTCAAAAATCTTTCGGGTCTGCCACAAACGGAGCACTCTACGAATCCTGGTGTGAAGAATCATTGTGAATCCGAAGGTAAAACAGGTAGAAATCCCACTTTCCTAACTCTCCATGACCTTATCAGTCTTGCCTCAAAATTTGGGCTTAAACTAACTCTTTTTCGTTTTTGTATTGCTGATTGTTTTAGCTACTGCCTTGTTACTTGTTTGCTAAGTTTCATATTAATTTTGATGTCAAATTGAGTTCTTTCAGTTACTAACGTGTTTAAAATCTTTCAGGCTACACACCCATAAAATTTGAGCTCAAAACACCCTCGGGAACCATCGAAAACCCAGTGTCCGTGGGTTGTCCGTGACCTCGGACTCATTGTCCGGGACCACGGACGGGTTGTCCGTGGCCACGGACACCCACAGACAGTAGCGGGATTTTGTATTTTTCAATTTTTCCAATTTTAGGGTTTCTGTCAATACATGTTTGGGCCCACGGACACCCTGTCCGTGGCCCCGGACTTTTCAAGTTTGCGGTTTTATTTTAGTTTTGTTTTTAAAATCACCTAATTCAACTGGGGTCTGTGGTCTCGGACATTAGGTCCGTGGCCACGGACGTAATTAAAATTTGACCTAATTCTGCCTCCGAAACCCTAGTTTAGGTAACTTTTAATTTCACTTTAATTTTCTGTCAAAAAACGTTAAAAAATAAAAAAAAACAGAAGCGCGCACCTAGGTTAAAAACAACTTTGTAGAAAGCCGTAAATAAACCAAGTAGAGGAAAAACGACCTAGGAGGGGTAATGAAAGTAATTTGAACCCTAAATAAGTCGAATACCAAGCCCCCGAACCCGAACTCTCCTTTCCTAATTTGATCTAGGTTAAAATTAGGTGGCAACTCATAATAGGTACCACTGAGCTAGCTTAGGTTTTAATAATTATTGTTATATGACATAGTTATTAATCTTAGGTTATAAGTGGACCTAAAACCCGGTTAGACCTTAATCAGCCTTAATCAACATAGGATAGGGTTTAAAATCGAGGCTCACAGACTGGCGACTCTGCTGAGGAATTAACTTCTTAATTTAACTTGTTTAATTTTAAGAAAGAGGGCTTAACTTGAAAGATGTTTGTTTATGGATTTTATTACATTGTTTATTTATTTTTGTGTGCAATTTCAATTTTTGTACCCTTGCATCATATGAGAGTGAGGGTCCACATTGCAAACGATTAAATTTGATGTATTAAATACTAAGAAATTATCCTAGAATTCAACAAATCAATAAATCGTCGGGTTGCAAAAATCCCGGTCGAAATAGTATAGTAATTAAAGAAGCGACCGGGGTGTCAATCCACGGGACTCGATGAGTAAGTCTAGCCTTAGGTATTGGTTAACTTAAAAAGGGGGTTTTTGTTTTGATTTTGGGTTGCAAATAAATAACAGGAAAGTAAATAGCAGATAAAGTAAAGTGATAGTTTTGGGAGTGTGAACGGTACTCTAGGTTCAGGGAGTTGTTTCACTAGCTAGGTTCTGCATATTCTACTGCTTAAGTGGAGACTTGGATTGGCTTGTAATTCTCACTTATCTATTCTGTATTAAGTCTTAATTCCAGATAGCTCATCTAGACAGGGCATGTAGTTCTAGTCTAGACCTAGCAAGTATATCTAGATGGCTTTAATGCACAGAATTACTAGTCTGGTTGGTTCAATCCGGACTAAAGCTCCTAGTGATTAAAGTAATCTATCCGATTGCAATTATCACAGGTAACAGGTTAATAGGACCGTCAATGCTAATCACCTTATCTGATCATAACATGATTCGAGGGCTTATAATAACTTAGCAACGTTTATTAAAAGCACTTAAAAGCATTAACCTGAACAATCCAAATTGTCTCAACAAGCAGCAAAATAATGCAGAGTTTAACTAATTACAACATCCCTTCCCCTAGAGTAAATCCTTTTAGCTAGACATAGCAATTATAATCATAAATGAGAGAGAGTTAGAAGAAATCATCTGTTACGAAGATCTTCTCGCTCGCTCCGTCCTTTGTCCTTGCTCCGTGCTAGCTTGAAGGTTGATCTCGGTGATAATGGAGTGGATTGGGTGAAATGGGGCGAAAGTGGAAGTTTTGGTGATTTTTGTGAGGTGTCCGGCTGAATAGGGTCGGACAAGGGTCGGACGTGAGATGTCCGGATCTGTCTGGGTCGGACGCGATCCGGACGTGGGTGGAATGAGCTTGTCCGGATCCGGACAAGGGTCGGACAAGGCTAAAATGCGGCGAAATGGATACGGGATGTGAGCGGAGGTTTACGAAGGTGTGTTTATGGATTTTGTGAGTGAATCGTGAGTGGGTTATGCAGGTTTATGGAGGAGATAGAAGAATGAATGGAGATGAAGCGTATGGTGAGTGAGAGGATTAGAGAGGAGGGAAGACTGTGAAGTCTGGTGCGAATTGGAATGAATGCAGAAGGGGGTTTATATAGGATTAGGGATTCAGACATGGATTAGTGGTGATTTTGACGTTTGTGTGGGTGGATACTCTGATTGAGGATGGAGCCTCGATTAATCAATCTTCAGTGCGCCGCTCCCCTGTTTCCATGCCGACTGTCTGTTGATAATTAGCCGAAAGGCTAATTATCAGTGCGTGCATTTTTATTTTTCAATTCTGTGTGACGTCCGGATTGTGTCCGGATTGTGTCCGGATCCGGACGTGACACAGAGTTTTAGATCTGAAACGCGAACTCTCGGATCTGGAATTTTAATCATGTCCAGCTTGCGTCCGGCCCATTCAGATCCGGACAAGAGATGTCCGGCTTTGTGTCCGGCCAAACTGATCCGGACAAGACCAGTTTTTGTCTCTTCTCCTGATTTGTTCCCCGTTTGTTGTGTTGTAATCCTTATGATGTATAATCTTTATTTCCTGGGTTTTTCCTGCATTTAACATATATAACACATCAATTCTTATCAAAGCATCAATTTTAGGAAAAACACATAATAAGTGGGAAACATTGCCTGAATTGTTACAAATAATAAGGTATTTAAACCCTAAAAAGCCTATATGTTTCACACTTATCACACATAAACCAATTTCACCCCGGGACCCGTTTGAGGGTCCCCTGTCAGGGACTCACACCTTTTAGGTGATGTGAATAAGTGGGGGAAAAGAGGAGGGTGTCGTCTAACCACACCCCCTTAATACCTGGGCTTTAGCCCCAAGCATTTTCCTGGCAGTACCCTTACCTAGCCCATTGTTTGGTTCGTCAAAGACCCAACCGTAGACGCACACCTCCAGATGATGTGAAAAAAGTGGGGAAGCCCACAGAGAATAACGTGCAAGCCCTATTCCTTTGTGGTGACCTGGGCCTGTGCCCCAAGCACCTCTCCGGATCGATCTGTACCCGTTGGACTGAGTCATTTTGTGAGGACATTTGCATCACCTCCTTATATAAGACTTCTATGCATATGTTCTTTCTCCTGGGCCTCAGGCCCAATGTCTGTATCGATCCATCAATCTCTCCCAGTCCAAATGAAACACTTGAGGGTTTCAGTGGCCCAAATGCCTTTACCTTCACAAAATCACCCTCTCAGAATAAGCTCGAAGGTTTCCATTATTCCCTTTGGGATTGCTGGCCCATTTCACATGCCAAAAATCTCCAGCCCGCTAGGCCCGGACAGTCCAAAAAAGAAAAAGAGTCATGTAATTAGAACATAGGGGTCCTCAGAGGAAAATCTTTCCATGTCATTGAAAGCCCGTGCCCTAATGGTTTTTGTTTTTACTCTATGTTCTGAAACAGAAAGAAGGCAAGATTTCAGAAAGGCGTTGGGACAGAAGTTCCGGACGTTTGACCCGACTGCCTACTCCTCCACTTCCATCATTCCAGCCCGAAGTAGATTCCAGCTCATCTGACATGTCGGTCCAGGTCCATGACGATATCCCTCAGGAGGATCATCAAGCAGGGGGGAGAACCAGAACACTTCTGTTGAAGCGCTCATGAGAAATTTTGATTTGAAACACCAGGAAGCAATCCAGGCACTCGAAAATAAATATGTGGACATAATCACCAAGCTGGAGGATAAGTTAGCCGCGTTGGAAACGGAAGCCCAAAGCAGAACCACTGGGGGTCCAACAGGGGAGCAGAACCAAATAGCTAGCCTGGTACAGAAACATCAAGCTGCCATTGAAGCCTTGGAGGCACGGCATACGACGGCAACAGTTGAGCTCCATGAGAAAATAGGATCTTTGGAGGTGGCAAGACAAGAAAGACCGCTGCAAGGATTTGTCAGCCCTTTATACGGCATGGACAATATCTCCTTGGAGGGACATGACACCCAAGTTGGATATGGAGGTGGTGCTCCCGGGAACCAGTTAGCTGTTGAAGTTCAGAGGGCTCTGAGGCGCATTGAGCGCATGGAAAAGGCCGGTAAACCTGCTGGTTTTTTAATACCCCGGATCTAAAAATGGTGATTAAATTACTCTAATATGATTATTAAAGGCATAATGGTGCCTAAAGAGTATTGGTAAAGAAAATAAAACCAAAGAAAAGAAAAAAGGCGTAAAACGCAAAAAACGCTAAAACGCGCATTAAATGAGTATAAGAGATACATGATCTCGTTAGGGTCCGAGATGGATTCCTAAGGCTTAGTTAGGCCCAATTAGTATACGGGAGTGATTCCCGAAGAAAACGGATCCAAATAATGGATTAAAACACTAACGGAGTTTTAAAGCACGTTTTTCGAGAAAACCCAAAAACGTGACTTTAAGTGTTCAAACGGACCCGTAAAAATTATAGTTGATTAAATAACTATAAATAAGTATTAATGGAAGCTTAATAACCATTAAAAAATAAAGAAGCGAGAAAAATCCGAAAAACGGGCCCGGTTAGTGAATAGTACCAAACCGGGTAAAATAACGAGCGTTTTCTGTAAAAAAATGAAAAACGCTCCAGCATGTGTACTTAGTGGGGGCCGGTTTTATTATTCATATAAGTCTCCCCCTCTCAATACTAGCTAGTTAGTAAATAAAGAAAGGGATGAAAAGGAAAGAAGAGTAAAAAGGTAAAAGGGGATAAAGTACTCACCTTACTCTCTCTCCTCCCTCACTTTTTCTTTTCTTCCTCATCTGTCTCCTTCCTTTCCCACCGTCCTCCTCCCTTCCCTCTGTTCTGGAACGGAAATGAAGCCCCATTTCATGGCTTCTCCAACTTTCCTCTCATGCCCAAGCTACACCCAAGCTCCAAACTAAAAAATAATCACATATTTGTGATCCTCTCATCACCCTCTACCGTTCCCTCTTTTCAAAATTCGAAAAGGATGAGTTTCATTTTCATGGGTGTTGGCCATTTGAAGAGAAAAGCACACCATTTTGAAGCTTGAAGCTTCCTCTTTCATCCAAGGTAAAAATATCCAAAGAAAATTACATTTCCTTCACCTTTTTTGGTTGGCTGATTTTGGCATGTTTTGATACCTTGCTTCTCCTTGTTTTGAGCTATTCTCCAAGTCTCTAATGGTGGGTTGGAGCTCCTCCTTTGATTCTTGGCAAAACCAATTCTAGGGTTTCCAAAGGTAATGCCCATTTATGCTTTAAGCCTTCTTTTGAGTTCATGAATGATTTTTACAACTAGGAGAACTAATTGGTACTCCTTACACCCATTGGTATATTGGTCTAGAGAATTGGGGCAAGAGATTGCCTTGACCGATTTTGGGTGAAGAGAAAAGGAGAAGAGGAGGAGAACATTTAAAAGGAAACTTAAGAGAATTTAAGGTAAGAAACCAACTCTAATGTATATTCTACATGTATTAGAATTTGGGATGGGTTAATAAAATGAATGAACCCCACTTGAGTTGTGGTGATAATGTGCTTGCTTAGAAATAATGCAAGTGAGAAAACATTTGTGTACTTAGTGTTTGATTTAAGAGCAATGCATTTTGTGAATTATGTATTGTGTTGCATTTGGAGAATTTGATGAGTATTGATGGTTTATTTATGTGCTGATAGAACCCTTGTGGTTTAGCAAGTCTTAGGATGAATGATGTGAAGAAATGAGCTTTGGGTAATGTTAAGAGAAGTAGCCAAGTTATGGCAAAATTGGTGTAGAAATTTAAGTGGTTTGAGTATGGTTGTGAGTAAGGAAAAACCTAGAGAAATTAGGTGTGGATGGAGATTAATTTGGCTTAGAAACTCACCTTGGGAATGCTAGTTTAAAGGGAGGAAATTGATGCTAAAATCTGTAGCAAAAGAGTGGTCTAGTGCCTTAGGAGTTTTTAGAAAACATAGAAGATTTATGGCTTTAAGGGTGAGTCTTGGAACTTGGTATGAGGTGTGCATAATATTGGAAGTTTTGGAATGGTCAAATTAAGTGAGAACAAAATGCAAAGTGCCAAGAGGAGTTAGAAAATGCACAAGTGTGCATTAGTGCAAATGAGAATGAAAAATGTGTGAATTTGAGTAAGAATTTGAGTAAGGGTTGAACCTATGATTTGAAGAGTTTTAGAGCATGGATTAAGGTGATTTAGAAGGGTAATTAAGTGCTAAAACATGTAGATTATAAGTGGGAAAGATTGGAGAATCAATGGTGAAATAATGAGGTTGTAACAGATTTGGAAAATGCGAAATCTGTGTAAACTGCAGCAGGGTTCGGGACTAGGTCTAGGACCATGTTCCGGACCACCCCCTAAAATACCCCCGAGAGTTTTCCAGTTTGATAGGTCTGGGACTTAAGTCCCTACCCATGTCCCGGACCACCCCATAAATTAAGGCCGAGAGTTGAAGTCTGTACCCGGTCCGGGACTTAGGATGGGGACAAGGTCCCGGACCATATTGAAATTCATGCCGAGAGTTCAAGTGCAGGTTTGGTCCAGGACTTAAGAGATGTATAAGGTCTCGGACCACTTCATAAATATGGCCGAGAGTTAAGACCAGCATTGGTCCGGGACTTAAGGTAGGGACCAAGTCCCGGACCACCCCCACAATCCTACAGAAAGTGTTTTAAAGGTTTCTAATGATAGGGAGTTGAATGGTAATGATGTTAGATGATGTTTAGGCCTTGTTTGGTGACATGTAAAGGCCCTAGGAAGTGTTAGAAGTGATTGAGAAGTGTGAACTCAAATTAACAAGAGTAAAACCGAGATAACGGGATAACGGGGTATGTATGGGAGTAGCATTCTATTATGTACCGTATGAGCCTAGTATTAATAATAATGTTTGAAACATTATCAGAGAATCGTGCGTGACCCGAGCATGGTGAGATGACACGGTAAAAGTAAAAGCCCCGGTGAAAGGTATGATTTTCTCATACTCCGTGTGCTAACCGAGTTATGTTGATTTGTGTGTTTGTGTGCCGGCTTAATCAAGACTAAAGCATGAAAATAATCCCTTGTTTGATTATGTATGTCTTGTTGTATGTTGAATGAGCTAACATACTTGTATGCCGGTGTGGTCTAACATAGAGTAAAGACCGACTCATAGTGAGTAACGTTTGGCTAGAGACCCATAGATCGGGTCAATTTTTATGATAAAGAAAACATGCAAACACACAAACTATCCGTTAAAGTATAACGATAACGCAAACATATGAACTCCCTAGTATGTGAGGAGATGTGCGGGTTGAGTAATTACCCGATAACGGTTAGAAAACCATAATGACTTAATCCACGAAACAAATGAGAGTGGAAAGATAAGTGAACCTCTTTCAAGAGGATTAAAGATAGTTCAAAGATGTGAACTAGTAAAGAAGGTAAAAGAGACCTAAGGGATTAGTAGCTCCCTTGATACATGGTCGACCTCCTATTTGAGGATTTTACCCGGTATAAGAAAATAACCGAAAGTATGAGTAAGTGAAATGTATGGGTAACTCTTAAAACCTAAGATTGACCGAACTTGTGTATTGCTCCCAAAGTCAATAGAAACATCGAGAGTGATGCTTCTAGACTAAAACACATAATATTATTATAACTCCGAGAGAGGAGTGCATGGGAATGAGAGTAGTCCGAGAGTAGTCGGACCTAGGTAAAAGAGTTAGGAACTAAGAGAGAGTTCCGTGAGCTAGTTGAACCTTCCCACCATGCTAGGCCCAGAGTAGGGTCGAAACCGGGGAAGTAAGACTATGCTCGAGAGCCATGAGTTTTGGCCTGAGAATGTATTAAGAGTAACAAGCGTGACTGCAGACGTTTTAAAGTGAGTGGTTAAACTGGTGTAAAATTAAAAGAAAAGAAATTAAAACTCAAATTAAACGTCGGGCTGCAAACAAATCCCGGTCGCAGTAGTATAGTGAAAATGTAAGCAACCGGATGTCGAACCGTGGGACTAATGTACATATAATAGTACCTAAGCGTGTCACAAGAGGGGGATTAATTGACTTGTAAAATAAATAAAAAGAAAGAATAAAATAAACTAAGTTAATAGATAAATAAAATGGAACTCTGGGTCAGGTTAATATAATCTGCATAATTAAGCTATCTCTACTGGTTTAATAATTTGGCAAGGTTCCTGTAATTATCTTAAGGACTAAGTCATAGCCTCATAAGAACTCGTTCACCTGTAATGCAAGGTTCTAATCAAGGTTCAAGCAAAAGCCTGCGAACGGCAGAGGAGTATTGAGGAATTACATTTGCAACTGAATACTAACTTATTAAATCATAACAAGTTTCCTCCAGTTTTACGTTTTAATTAACCTATCTATTTATCACCGGTCTGATCAAAATAGACTTAGGAAAGCAATTTAATAAACTCATGACATTTATTAAAAAGGTGCGAGATAACCTTTAAAACGTAACAAACTATATATAATTAAAACCAGTAAAAATAATGCATAATTAATACAAACACATAATAACCATTCCGAGAGTATACGTAAACTAGCCTAACATATTAAATAGATAGACAGAGACAAGAGTAATAGAAATCATCCGTAATCACTCCGGCTCACTCTGCTATTTTGTATACGTAGGGCTAGAGGTGGATTTTGTGGAATGTGGAAATAAATAAAAATGGAGAAGGCAGGAGAAGAGAAATGAGATGGCGTGAGGTGTGGTGAAGTGGTCGTGGATGAATTAATGGTGGATGATGTTTAAATGAAAGGAGAAGGCTCGTGGGTTTTTATAGAGAAAGGAAGAGGCAAAGGCAGCAGATAAGGAACGCGTGAATTGATTGAGGCGGTGCAGCTCATTGATTGCTCATTTATTGCTTGCTTCATTGATTGCAGGGGGACAGGGCGTGCAGAGTAGATGGATAAATTGAAGACAGTGGACGAGTTGCAGAAGTCAGCGAAGGCAAGTTGCAGACGGCGCGCGAAGAAGAAAACTGTTCGCGTCTCAGATCTGGAATTTTTACACGCGTCCGCGTGGTGTCCTCCTCGTTGTCCGCCTGAAAATGGGGCGGTTGCATTGTGTGGGTTGTGTGTTGTGTCTTGTCCGCGTTGTGTCCTCTTGTGTGTCCTCCTTGTTTTTGGGAGGACACAAGTGAGCGGACACAAATTCTGTCCGCCTAAGTGTCCTCGTGAGTGTCCTCCTGTGTGTCCTCCTTGTTTTTGGGCGGACACAAGTGAGGTACCATGCGGACAAACTTTGACCGGCTCTAGATTCTTCGTTTGGACTCCGGTTTTCGAGCCGTCTGCGCCTATGCGTTCGCCTCTTCGTGTACTTTGCTCCTAGCCTGGTGTTTCCTCATGTTTTAACCAATAAATTTGTGAGATAATCAATAAAACATAAACTAGAGGAAAAACATACGATAAGTGAGAAATGAGCAGAAAAGTGCTGATAAAATACACCTATAAACATGCTCATTTGGACACTTATCAGTGACGTAGGAGACCTGTAGCGTCTCGAGAATCTACAATAGCTTGAGTATAAATAACCCGAGAGTGTGGGTGAGATAATGAGTATGAATAACCCAAGAGTGTGGGTGAGAGAGAGTATAAGTAACCCGAGAGAATGGGTGAGTATAAAATGAGTAGCCCAAGGGAATGGGTGTGTATATGAATAAGTAACCCGAGAGAGCGGGTGAGATATTGAATGAGTAAACAAGGCATAGTGAGGTATAACCCTCAAGGCATAAGAGTAAACTGATACAACTAACAACCTTGTTATGTTAGTTAGGAATTGTGTTCCGTGATTGGATGTAGATTCCTTGAGTAATACACATATATATTGTATTCCTATGATGCATGTTGTTTGACTAAAATGAATTCCATGTATAACCGACAAAAGTAGTCGGCGTACCCCGGTTAGCGCTTGGGGTATGCGAATTTCATATGCAGCGTTAAGCTGAGCCCCTAGGGGCAACGTTTTTATTTTTCAGGTACACCGAAGATGTTATCGTTCGAGAGTAGGACGGGGTCAGTGGGTTGCATGGGTAGTTAGATTTAATTACTTATGTATTGAAAGAGGTGTAAGACCGAATATGTTGTCGGCATCCATATGTTGTAGACTCGGTATAGTAAAGAAATGAATTGAGTATTATATTTGTATTGTTTACTCGGTTGTTCCAGTTCATCAGACCGTTAATGTATGTGAATTAAGCCTGGTTAGCCATATGGGTGACTAACGGCATTGTATCACCCTCTGTTGTATTTAGAGTTCCGCTGCGAGTTTATTGGTAATTGTGACAGTTTAAGAGGTAATGGCGTGATTAGCAGTTGGGGTGTTACAGGTTTTGACTATCTCTCCATGGGATCTTATCCAGACGTCGAGCTACCTGCGAAGCTGAAGCTCCCCACCTTGGCTCTCTACAAGGGCTCGACCGATCCCCAAATCCATTTGGCAATGTTTGATCGAGAGATGTCTATCCTGAGGCTCAATGATATACAGAAGGCCAAGGTTTTTGCCCGATACCTAGATGAGATTTCTCAACGATGGTACCTAACTCAAAGAATGAACACCAAGACATACGAGGAGATATGTGAAGCCTTCCTGACTCACTTTGAGTATGCCAAAAATCTGGAAATCACCCGGTCTGACCTTGCCAGCACGCGCCAAACGGGAAGTGAGTCCATGTCTGACTTTATAAAGCGGTGGAGGAGGAAGGCAGCGGGCATGCCTACAAGGATGGATGAGCAGGAACAAATTCGCATGATTGTTGAGAACATGCAAAAGTAGTACAATGATGAATTAAAGTATATGTACTTTCCAAGCTTTGATATGCTCATGGGCCAGGTAGGATTTTTGGAGGAGAAGATCCACAAGGGAGACCTAAAGCTTGGATATCCTCAAGGATCCAGAAGTAATTCAAAGTTCCCAAAATCTGAACCAGCGAAAGCTTCCTACCCAACCGCGACTTACGCACAAAGCGCACCGCAGAGGTACACGGGACAATACGAGGTGAATGCAATCCAGCAGCCAAGGGAACAAGGGAGGAACTATCGAGCAGTACCACCTCCAAGACCGGATTTCAATCAACAAGAATTCACAGATATCGGTCGGCCCTTGAGTCATGCTCTGAAAAAGCTCCAGGAGCAGAACATCTTACAGCCTCTTCCTCCCCAACCAGGAGTCACCCGTTTGGGCAGGAGTCCATATGAGTTCTGTCTCTACCATCAGCTACCAGGTCACGATACCGATCATTTCTGGGCCCTACAACATAAGATCCAAGACCTGATTGACCAGGGGCTTCAGTTCTCAGAGCGCGGGAATATCTTCGGGAATCCTATGCCAGAACATCACTAGGAGTCTTTGTTATCTTTTCTTCTTCCTTTAGTTGTTTTGCGTAGCTTTTGTCTTTTTCCCTTGTCTTTTTCTTTTAGTTCTTTAGCTAGTTTAGTTGTCTCTCCCATTTAGTTGGTACTCGATGTCATTGTTACTTCTTTTGGTTATCAATAAAGTTCCTTCTTTGTTCATGTTTTAACGTTTATACATTCGTTCATGTGCTAAAAAAGGAAAAAAGGAGAAAAAGACTCTCACTCATAAGGCATGTCTGCAAGCATATAAAAGGAAAAGCCTTTGTTTTTCATGAAACCTCTTGTACAAAATTGCCTTCCCATCCAAGTTACGGCCACCGCACGTGTCACAGCATTCCACCATTTCTACCATTTTATCAGACACATAAAAACAAAACTGCTGCCACCAAAAGAACCAAAAGATAAATCATTCAGCAATCACCCCATCACCACTCACCCTGATCATTTATCATCCCTTGTAACACCCCTACTACGCACTTAACAATAATTGAGATCGCAGCGGAAATAAACAACTAAATATTAACTAAACGATTCGGTGCTACAACGCTATTAACCACCCACGTGGTTAACAAGGCAGAATAAATACAAGTGTACCGGTCTGATGATCAGACTCCCGAGCATTAGGTACTAACATCCAAACATATATACATTACCAACCATACCGAGTGTTCACACAACATATACCACTGTAAATATACACATAAACTCCACTGTCAACTGTCAACGACCGTCACTGTAATACAAAAGGTATCAAAATATAACGCCACGGGAGCACAGGCGCATCCCGGGCTCAACATCCAAAAATAACCAAAGTACTCATAACCTAATGAAATACCCCAAACCTAAGTATGCTAAGTAAACATCAATTTATGAGGTAGTAAGGCTAGAATATTCCTTAGAAAGATTGGTAGACAATTTAAACCAAGGAAAACTCAAGAAAATGCCTTAAGGGCAATTTGGGCAAAAACGTGCTCTAAGCTTGGAGTGACTTTGATTAGCACCCAAATACCATTATAAGACCTTAGTAATATGTCAATGGACATTTTAAATCAATTACCTAAGAAAACCAAGCTAAAAAACAAGCTTAAACACAAAATGTGCTTTAAGACTCCTTAAAGCACCTTTTTGAGAAATTGTCTTAGAATTGAGTTTTGAGTGGCTAAATGCCCCTGATTACACCTTAATCAACATGTGTACTAATTAGTATCACATTAGCAAGCCTAAATCAATGGGAAACCAAAAATTTCACAAATATGTGCACTAGTTTGTGAATAGTGCCAAATAGTGCCTAATTTAAGTTTTAGTCAACATAAGTCAATTAGTTGGTCAAACAAGACCATAAATATCTTGATTATAAGGTGGTGGCCGGTTTTTGATGTGGGGAGTCACCACATGACAAGGCAATTAAAGGAAAAGAAGAGGAAAAGAGAGAATAGTACTATTTGCTTTATAAAAGCAAAATACCTTATATTAGCCTACCTCTCTCCTCTCTTCTTCATTTCTCTTCTTCTTCCACGATTTTCTTCTTCTTCCTCTCTGTTCCAAACCATCCCAAGCAGCCTCCATGGTTGCCTCATCTTCAAATGTCCATAACTTGCTCATTTTAGCTCCAAATCAAAAACTAAGCATAGATTTCTCATAGTTAGACCAAGACCTTGCTTTCTATCCTTTCAAAATTGGGAAAGCTTCATTTTGGAGCCATGGAAAAACTCCATTTATGGAGGAAAATCAAGTTTGAAGAGCCCATTTGGTTCTCCATTCATTCAAGGTAATGAGAATGTAAGAAAAACCATGTTTCCACCACTTCTTCTACATGGCCGAAAATTACTACTCATGGGGCTTTGTTTTTATGCCGTGTTCTAGCTAATTTTTTTCACCAAGGACTAGTGGAGGTCCCTCTTGATTCATGCCCAAGTCTACTTTGAGACTCCAAAGGTAATCATCCACTTTTATACCTTAGAACACATTTTTAACCTAGGTTTTCATTCCTTAAGGTTAGTGTATTGTTTAGCACTCATGTGAGTCATTGAATATTGATTAGAACATTGGCAAAGGAAATTTAATGGGTGGCTGAGATTCATTCAAGAAGAAGGTCTAAGGAGGAAGTTAAGATAAGCTTGGAAGAAACAAGGTAAATTGCTTACCTAATGGTGGTTTAAGGTTTAAGGGGTGGTATTTAGATAAGTACTAATGTAGCTTAAAGCTTACATTATGTAATGGGTTATATAACCTAGGAAAAAGGAATTTAACCAAGCTTTTGAACTAGTGACTAAGGAGCCAAAGGAAATGAGTTATTAAGATAAGTTTAAGGTGGGTTTTAAGAGCATTATAACTACTATGAGATTGATGGGTGTATTTGCAGGTTGAAAGCTTTTATATGTGGGAAATTCAGTGTTTAAGTTTAAGTTATTTAAGGGCCTAAGAGCCATGTCATTTAAGAGCCTTAATGCTATGCAATTTAAGATTATTGCAACATATTGAGTTTGTTGTGAATGAGTTGGTTTGGGTGATAAAATATGATGAGAAAGAACTTGATGTGTGTGAGATGGTTGAATGAGGAAAACAATGCATTTGGGCATGATAATATACTAGAGAAGCTATGGCGAAATTTGAGTAGAAAACAAAGTGTTTAAGTGGTAGTGGTGAGTTAAGATGCCCTAGGATTCACTTGGGATCATTAAAAGGAATTTGAGTGGAAATGAGTTAACTAAGGAGTTCTTGAGGATGAGAATGACCTAGAGTTGTCTAGGAAGAATTAGAGGATTGGTGGGTGTATTGAACACACCAAAGTCATGGTTAGAGGAATGGTAAGACTTGTGCAAAATTTGGAGGAGAAGGTGTATAATGCTTTAAGGTGATTTAGGTATGAACCAGGGAATATATCAACGAAAGTTTTGGGAAGCTTGTGTAAGTAGTGATGATGCTAGTAGTGGAACAATAAGGTTTTAGTTTAGATGGTAATGAGTGGACTTAGGTGATGGCAGTGAAGATTGAAGGAGAATGTTGTCGATTGTCGAGGAAATCGACTAGGAATGTATAAGAGAGTAAGATCACGAGAATGGTATGTAAATTGAGTAAAATGGATGTAGGTGTCTAAGGAGGGTGTAGGAAGGTCAAGGTAAAGAAGAACAAGGTTAAGGTGCTAAGAGGATGGGAAGAAATGTTTATGTATATCCAAGAGTTTAGGAATGATGAGTAATAAATGGAAAAGAGAGGAATTGGTGCATGGATATGCAAGGTGACTTGAGGAAGTTTTGGTAAATGAGCTGAAGATGGAAAAGATGATGTCTATGAAGTGCTCAAACTGTTAAGGAGGGAACACTTGGGTTGGTTGAAGTATTGGTAAGGTTACAAGTTCGAAATGTAAGGAAATAAGTCCTAAGTGTTAGGAGTTTTAAAAAGGATTGAGTGAATGTTTAAGAAGATCTTTGGAAATTGTTTTGGAGAGTTTGGTGGAAGTTCTAAGGTGAGTTTAAGTGCCTAAGTGGTATTAGGACACATGGGGGAACTTGTGGAGAAGTTTGGAGTCAAATGGGAATTTAGAAACAAGGTTCTGGAGCCGACCGACCTTAGGGACCGGACCTGCAAGGTCGGTCGAGCTCAGCTTACACTACCGGAAAGAGTTTCTGGAATCGACCGAACTTGGGGACCGGACTTACAACTTCGGTCGGGCTTGTATTTTGTGTATGAATTGAGTCTCTGGAATCGACCGAACTTGGGACCCACCTTGGCAAGGTCGGTCGGGCTTAAATTTTCCACGGGAAAAACTCTCAGGAATGGACCGACCTTGGGGACCGGACTTGCAAGGTCGGTCGGGGTAAAATTTTCAAACGGTAATAAGTTCTGGAATGGACCGACCTTGGGTAAGGTCGGTCGGTAGGGTCGGTCGACCCTTAAGTTGTAAAAAAAAAAGAAAGAAACCCTAAGGAAGTTTAGTGGTATTAATGGTACCCCATTAAGAGGGCATTGATGATTAGAGGTATAAAGACCTAAGGGATTAAGTTAAGTATAAACCTAAAAGTTTAAGGTTAAGTTGTAAGAATAAGTTGTAAAACTTAAGAGGTGTTAGGTGGGGAATCATTATGGGTTATGTAAGTTAATGAAGTTGAATTAAGTTAAGTGATTAACAACCTAAAACTGAATCAATGTTTTAGGACTTGAGAGTTTGGACTCTGGAGGAGAGTAAGCAACCAAACGACCAACGGTGAATGGTACAGTTCTTCTTGTGACCTGCTTGCTAGCGAGGTGTCCGTCGGTTTGTGTGCTATTTGTTTTTGTGTGCTCACTAAACAAGTTAAAGCATACAACCGGAATATTATGCTTATTGTATTGTTGTGTGATGTTTGAAAACTAACACAACTTACCGTGAGAACTTACTAACCAACGTTTAGTAAGGAATTGAGTGAGACTAAGGAACGCTCCATAATATTAGTTTGTTATAAACCGAGAGAAGTTAACCAACAAACATTGTCTTAAGACTTCTACTAACTGGTACTTGGGGGGAGTGAGGAACCCGGGACTGACTCCGGTCATGCATGCTAAGGAATAAGGGGGTCGGTATCTAAAGCAGATCCGGCTTCCGCTTAAGGACTTGTCTTCGGACTTGTTGCCTAGGGTCGGTTGCCGGCTCAGCTACATTGGACATACAGTCCAAGGTAGGAGGCATTAAGATGGTGCGGTAGGATCACCTAAATCCTAAATTATAAGATAAGTTGTTTATTCAACCAATGGAGTTAATAGCTCATTAGCTAGGGTTGCTTTTAACCCGACAAAAATAAACATTGAGGTAAGGTACAATCATTTCTATTTTAAAGAGTGGTTTGTATTCTAAGATTATGATAAGCTTTGAGATAAGTTGCAACGATTCCTATTTAAAGGATGGTTTGTATTATAAGACTAAGATAAGCTACATCCATTCCTTTTTAAAGGATGGTTATTTCTAAGACTAAGATAAGACTAAGATTGAGGTAAGATAAGGATGAACTAAGATTAAGAGGAAACATAACCTAAGGTGTTAAATAATTAACCCTCTAATTAAGGGAACGCATTTAAGTCGTTCATGGTGTTTGAACTTTGATTGTTCATAATTGGTTTATTGTTTATTGCACCTTCTATTATGTTGTGCATCTAATCAACCTCCATGTTATCGACAGTTAGTCGTCGTAGCCACGTTAGCTTGGGGGCCATGAGAGGATCGTACCAGCATTCGTGCTGACCCCCTTTGGGGGCTGTTTTTACTACACAGGTGAACGTCAGGAGCGGCCGTCGCCAGAGTAAGATGGGGTACAAGCGTTACGGGTTAAGTGTGGCCTACGAGTTGTGCATGTACACTCGTATGGCAATTTGAGTTAGTAAGATGTATAGGATGTGAGGGGATTGTAAGAAGGATATGTATTTGGTTAAGATTTGTATGTACTAATCTTCGGTATATTCTGTAGTCAGACCGTGGCAAGGTCCTGGAATGTATTTGAATCCGCTACAGAGTTTGTATATATGGTGATAAGTTTGTCATAACCACGATTGGATCGAGATGGGGTGTTACACCTAAGATCTAAAGCCATTCCGCTTCTTCGATCCTCATCCTGCAAATATAAATATGGAGCCCCCGAGTGGGTCAGCAACCCTTGGCTGGTATGGTTAACGCGTAGCCCATCGGCTACCGGGATACGCGTAACTAATTGTCATGATGGCATGGCATTCATTTTAAACATACAACATATATATCATAGCAAGGGTATTGCATAACAACATCACACATAACATACAAGAACGGATCCTTTTAGGAAACGACTCAACACAATTAGATCCCATGGAGAGCCTAGAGAATGTTGCCAAACTCATGCTAAGCTCGTTACATAACTCGTTACCGTCCTGTTAAATTGAACGAATAACTTAACACTAAGGTGCGTCGGATATAGTGATCCAAGCACACCGAACAAAACATAGTATGCCCCTGTGGCCCGACGTGAGTCGGTTAAATAGCCTTGGATAAGCTAAAGGGAAGGATGAAAACCAAAATGGAAAACAACCATAGCATACAAAGAGAATCGAACCGGTTATGACATCGACTCCCATACTCACACGCGTGGCCGGGACTACCGGACTCCTCACTCCCCGGTTAGCACTTGTTAGATGTCCAACAATGAACTCAATAAACAAATCACAACAAGTGGTTAAGTCTTGTTAGACACACACAAGGGAAATGAGTCGCATCTTAACAACATAATAATATAATAAACTGTAAACTCATTACATGACTTAGGTCTTACAAGGTCGTAAACACACAGAAAACAAACAACACACAAGCCGGTGTAAACCGGTAGGCAACAGACTGTAAGAAAACCATACCTTGGTCCCTGCTGTGATTGTTTCCCTCCGTCGGAGAATCCTATACACATTTAGTAATGTCGGTTAATTAACGTACTAGACCTTAATTGATTTGTTACTTCACATTTCTAGTTTATTTTGTTTTCACACTTTGTTATAACTTTTCACCCTTTTAATTGTCATTATAACTCACCTAACTTGTCTTAAACAACCTCATATCATCATTACTAACCTATCACCATTATTAGACAACGTTTTCTAACCTTAAACAAAGTTGCTTGGTCAAAATAGTACCATATCCGAACTTGTGTTCGAGTTTCCAAAGTTCGGACATTGGTCGAGACTCAAATGGGTGAAACCAGACGTATGTCCGAACATGTGTCCGAGCTTTCAAAGTTCGGACATAGGTCGAGGAAAAATCAAAGGAAAAATTTCAAGTGTCCGAGCTTCCCAAAGTTCGGACACAAGTCGAGGAAAAAACCAAAGAAAAGAGACGGGTGTGTTCGAACATCAAAGGCCGGACAGAAGTTCGGACACTGGTCGAAACTCAGAAAATTTAAACGCAACAGGGCATGTCCGAGCTTCCAAATTCGGACGGAAGTTCGGACGTGCCAGAAAACTCATCTTCCATATCCTTAAACACTTACTCATTACTTACCAAAATCCCCATCACTTATATTGTTT
This sequence comes from Limonium bicolor, assembly GCA_023374045.1. NCBI lineage: Eukaryota > Viridiplantae > Streptophyta > Magnoliopsida > Caryophyllales > Plumbaginaceae > Limonium > Limonium bicolor. The sequence continues at coordinate 52,756,899 of CM041782.1, forward strand.
TCTCCTTAGGTCTCTAAGTGGTGTTTCATACCTATAATAACCATTATGCCAAAGTATTTCCTCTCCATTACAACATCATCTCCCAATCATCTTTTCTTACAAACCAAATTTCCTTATGCCATTCTTGAAATCCCTTTACAAGTTCATACTTTCTCCTAGTTTACCTAAGTTTGCATAAGTCTCAACACACTCCAAAATGACTTTGGAGTATTCCAAAACACCCATTTGTTTCTAAATCCTCTAAGATAATGCCTAAGTCTTTCTTTTGCATTTTGAACACCTTAATACTTGGTTCTTCCTTTAGTAAAATACTTATTCATTTCTAACACTTCCTAGTTCACCAAAGCTTATTTAAACACCCTAAACTTCTTATACATTACCTAATTTTCGACATGGGTTCTACTAACATCTTGTTACACCAAAACACATTGTTTTCACCATTAAACATCCAAGAACACTAAAATCCATCAACAACATTCTTATACACAATTTTCACCCAAACTACACTACATCATAATATAGTGCATTATTTAAATTGCTTGGCACTTAGGCCCTTAAATAACATGGCTCTTAGGCCCTTAAAGTGCATAAACCATAAACACTGAATTTCCCACATTATATTAGCCTTTGACCTGGAAATACACACAACAATACATATGTCCTTTAATAGTCTCCTTGAGAACATTTTACTAAGTCATTCACCATTGGCTCCTTAGGTAGTTTTAACAAGCAACATAAGGTCATTTATCCTAAGACATTATAAGCTACATTAGGTTAGCATATTTACCTCTTTTCCTCATAACCTTCTTTCTTGTTTCCTTGATTAAAATCGGCAAGGACTTAGGGTTGCTTGTCAACTTCTAAATAATATACAAGCAAGGTAATGAGCTTTCAAGCTTTATGCTTCATCTCATTATAAACCCTAGTTACATATATTGTCTTAGAACATTAAGATAGTTGTTTTACCTTGGTAATGAAAGAGAGTTTGAATGAGTAGCAAGAGAGGACTCCACCAAGTCCTTGAAAGATTGGAATGAAGCTAGAACAAAGCAAGGTAAAGACACCATTAATGGTGTTTTTCGGACAACACTAAAACATGAAGGAAATGTTATTTTTCTTTGAATTTCCTTACCTAGAAGCAAAGGAGAACAATAATATGTGAAAAGATGAGGTCAAGCTCCTCCCATGGAGATTCCTCTTGGCATCGAAATGGAGCTCTTGAAGTTTTGAAAGGATGAAGTTGAAGAGCTTGGCAAGACAAAGAGAATGATGGT